>CM060594.1:39401405-39428905 GCA_030578255.1 Tiaroga cobitis
GCTATTAAAATGGAACCTCATTAGGGGCTCTATTTACCTAACCTTCCCTGGCCACATTACGACCTCATTTAAGCAGCAGATTATCATTAAACCATCTTTTTTTTTTCTGCGTTTGGCACAGACCCATGTCATCTTTTCTCGCAAAATGTCAAAGTCTAACCTCAGTCAACTCAGAGTGGCCTATCGAGAGAATACGAGAGAGAAAAAAGCCTCCATTTCGCTCCTATCAATCGTGAAAAGCTTTTATAGATAATTACAGCTTGAATGCATTTGCTGCCGCCATACCTTTTTTTTATAGTGCTTGTGGGTGTAAATGAGATTGAGGTAATTAAAAAAGCTCGCTGGTGTTTCACGCCCTGGCGAGAGCCAAAAAGCATTTCCCTTTTGTGAGGTCCAGTCGCGCACTCGAAACGTCAATGTGATGAATGTAAGTCAAGGTCACGTATGAAAGGCCTGTTTAAAAAGCAAGAGCTGCGATATGAATGATGGGAACTGCGGGAGGTGGGAAAGTGAAAGCACTTCGCCTAAAACCACCCGGTAGCATGTAATAAATGTCGGCGGCCAGCGGTCTACGGCGTTGAACTAGAACACAATGCTGGAGAGGCTGAAACTGAAACTGAGAGGTGAAACCTGTCTTTCCACGGGAGCAGAAATACCGTGTTAAATTCACATTATAGGCTCTGTGATGAAATGTCATAAAGCCAATTCTCATTACCGCCGACACGCAACTCATCCTCAGCTGTAAGAAGACTAGACTCAATGATGACAGTGCTTCAACTGAAGTAATATGCTGTCAGGTCAATCAACTAAAGCAGCGATGAGCACTGTGAGGGAAATATATAAACTAGCCTGTTACAAACCAAGTCAGCAAGTCTTTTGAAATGGAAAGACATGGTCAAGGTGTTTTGACGTTTGATTGACAGAGATATTTCATTGAGACCGGATATAACCCTGCTTGGTACTTCTGCTCTGAACATTGTTGTGTTAGTCTGGAAATGTTGTGACAAACTTGAAAAGACTCCTTTGATTGGCCTGAGGGAAAGCCGAGAGATAAACTTGTTCCAGGAAGCCATCAGCCAGCTTTTCCTCTCCCCGAAAGATCACGGCTAAACCAAGAGCCCGAAAACCTACGGAAATTACTGCACACACACCAAAGGAAGTGAGAATGTCAGAAAGACACTGTCTGACCATCTGTCAGCTTAGAAATGTCACTTTCCAACAGAATGAAGAGAGAGAAGAAAGTGGCAATGGTTAAATCTTATTGCCGTGACCTCTTAGAAAAAAGACAGGATAACGTTAACGTATCATACACTACCATTGAAAAGTTTGGGGTCGGTATTATTATTATTATTATTTTAAATCTCATGCCCTAAAATATTAGAATTTCAAAAATATAAACATTAATAAATTCATAAATGACATTAATAAAAACTGTATATATTTTTTAAATATAATTTATTCCTGTGATTGCAAAGCATCATTTCTCCAGTCATCCGTGTCACATGATCCTTCAGAAATCATTCTAATGCTGATTTGCTGCTAAAGAAACATTTCTCATTATAATTAGTGTTTTAAAAAAAAGTTAATATTTTTGTGGAAACCACATTTTCTTTCAGGATTCTCGTTTCGGCAAAAGAACAGCATTTATTTGAAATAGAAATGTTTAGCATTATAAATGTCTTACAGTCACTTTTGAACAATTCAATAGACCCTTGCTGAAAAAGTATCAATTTCTTGCATGCGTTCATCAAAAAAAATACAAATAAATAAATAAAGCATTCCTTTCTCTAAGAAAACAAATAAATAGGATTTCAATCAAAACCTGTAATCAAATGAATTATCTGTAAAGTCAGTGTCAACCCAATTCATTGTAAAAATCAATATTAGCTGAAAAAAGCCCCCAAGGCCTCAAATGCACACCTCTGCACAATTTAAGGTTATAATTTTAAATCCTTAATCTGTCAAAGAAAGGATTATACTGTCTAAACCGTTACCCGAAGGCTGGTCTTGCATGAGAGTAAACTGTCCTTTGCACAAGTCAATCTAAACAATGAGCCAGCTCATGGAAACCTGCAACCCAAATATGTTCCGTCTGCCTTTAATGAATATGCTTTGCACCAGAGTGAAAGAAGCCTTCAGAGAGTGTTTACAGCTAAAAGTAAGAATGCTATTCAATTATCTCCCTCTGTACTCGCGGAGCCAAATAGCCTTTCTCAAATTGAAGACGTTGTGAGTTGATTCAGGCAAATGGACTGAATCGCACTCAAGTATTTAGAGTTTCGAACGCTCTAGTGTACATCCTCGCGGTGATGTAAAACTGTTATTTAGCCGTGAATGAGGACACATTGCCGCAGGAACAAAATTACTAGCTATAATACCAAGAAGCCAAATGAAAAATGTTTCTCACAATGGAGATTTGTACTTTTCAGTGTTATTTTACATTGTAAACCCGTACAGCGACATTAACCAAGTGAAATGAATTTATTTCACTCAAATGATACTGAAGGTTCACTGCACCTAATAGAAAAACAAGTTAAGTGAACTCAATAAGAGAGTTGAGAGTTGTGTTAGTGTTTAATCGTCGGTTATGTTGGGATTTAAACAGAACAGGTGAATATTAGAGCCTGTGTTTTGGTTGGTGGACTGCAAAATTTGGAGACTATGTACAGTGTATGCCATGTTGTACCGTAAATATATAGTCACAGTCCTTTTACCTCGGTGCCTTGTTTTTCTCTCTCTCTTCATATCAGCCAATCAGCCGCCAGCAACCCTGAACGTGCAAAATAAACAGAAATTACACACTTCACTTATGTATTGTTGTTAAGATTATCATTATTTTCCAATGATTTAGAATTGCAATATTGTCACATTGTAATGATATTCTTTATATTTCACACTAGACCTAAGAGGATCTGAAATAATGACCTATAATGACCTGTTTATGCTTTCATGCCGGCTTTTTATGTCGACTTTTTATGGATTTAGGAATTTAATCCTTCAACATGATTTAAATAAAAAACCTTCATAACATTGTACTGGCCCTTTGTGCTTGGGAGTCTCAGATTCCCCTTTCTTTGCCGATTTTTCTTCATTCCTGCTCGGCTGAGTTTAACATGGCTGAAAATGAAGCGATGAAAGAGGAAGCGGCTCCCCTGGTCTCTAACCAGCACATCTGTCATCTCCGGTCTTTGGCTCACCTCACCCTGCCCCAACCTGGCAACCATTAACAACCCTCCATTTAGGAGGCCAAAGGATGACGGAGAACAGGAGGAAGCGAGAGAGATAGATGCACGGGACGTCCCTCAACTGGAGGCCTTCGCATTCTTCCTCCCCATTCCAGGTCATTACTCCTCCTCCTCATCCTCCTATTCCGGCTTTGCTCAAGTCTTCCATTTGTTCCTTTATTGGACTGGGACTGAACGAGCTGTAAAAGAACATAAATACGTGCAGGCGCTGCCAGCATCGGATGAGAGGGATTGTGACGTCTCCCCATTTGAGGGGAGAGAGGGCAATTTATTTGCCGAGGGGAGGTGGGTAAGTCATCCGTGCATTGCTGTGGAACAACAGGGACATGATGGCCATAGATCACCTGCGGCCCACCTGCTTCCAGGGACATTACCAGCTCCCTACAATGCCCAAATGCTATTCTGTTGAGGAGAATTATGGATTATTACAGTATGTTTGGGACACAATGCAACAACCAAACAATGTAAATGGCTATAAAACATGGATAAATGGCTACCTTGAAGTAGCGCTTTCCATTATGCAAAAACAACATTCTGGACTTAATTTCCACTGATGCATGAACAAATGTGCTTGCTAGTATTAGATGACATTGCCACCATAACCATATATTTGCAAGGAAGAATGATGTGCCCATGAAATCTTTGGGGCGGTGGTTCATGTAGGTTGTCTACAAACCAGAAGGTTGGTGGTTCAATCTCCGGTTCCACCTGACCATGTGTCGAGGTGTCCATGAGCAAGACACCTAACCCCAGCTGCTCCCGACGGGCCTGGATGGCGCCTTGTATGGCTGACACCGCCGTCAGTGTGTGAATGAGTGAGTGAATGGTTGAATGTGAGGCAAATTGTAAAGCGCTTTGGTGGCCATTGGGTCTGTGAGAGCACTATATAAATGCAGTCCATTCCATTCCATGAAATCTTTATTTATTCACCAACACTACTTTGAATGGGACATACACTATATGGTCAAAAGTATGTGGACACACCCATGGTTGCAACTTTGGCTCATTCGAAAAACGTGCCTTTACTGACATTTTTACTAAATTCTAATAAACTTACCTATACAATGCACCGAAGTTTCAAGCTCAAATGAACACTAGTGGCAGTAAAACACCAACAACTTTATTTTGATGGTCAACTTTAGACATTGAACTAACTATAAGTAACTTTGCAACTTCATATCAACTTGCAGTTAGTAGAACATCTAAAGTGGACCAAAATAAAGTGTAAGCCAACTTTTACACTTACGTCACAGGTAGCTCCTGTTGTCTTGGGTTAGACCCTACTCTCAAGTAGGAGCTAATTTACTTCCCCCAAAAGGTGTTTTAGTGTTTTTACTTCCCCAAAAAGCTGTTTATAACTAAAATTGTTCCCAGTTCCTGCAGTGCAAACACGCCAAGAAGTGCACTTCCGCCAAAAGCTACTGTATAGGAATTACGAAACATTCCTCCAGTGCAAAAGCCCCTATAATGATTGAGAGGCTGATTAGATGAGATTAATAGATATGTGCGTTAAAAGGAAGTGCCACAGATATTGATACACAGATTCCGCCTGTCTGAATACATCAACAACGGCTGCATTTTGGAACAGCCAATAATCTGTTTGAATGGAAGTCAATGAGCATGTTTACTGTGCACACCGATATGCTGATAACTCCCAAAAATCAGCTTATTGAACTAATTTATTGTCCCGGTTTACATGTAACCAATAATCCAGCTTTATTACAACCTTTATTTCCTGGTAGTGACGTCAAAACCTAGGATTTTGCTCATCTGACTCTTAGTATTCCATTTGTTATGTGAGATTTGATGTAAAATAAATCATAAGTATTTTGACTGCTAACACATTTACAAGACCTATGCATTCTCGGCTTAATCATAATCTTGTTAAGAATGTGCATGAAAACAAGCTCATTGAAGATGTCTGATTAAACTGCTTTTGTTGGTAACAGTTCATCATATATTAAAGCAACTGCTTGAAAGCTAATCTAAACTGGGCATGGCGTAATATATTAATTAACAATTTAATTATGTAATTTCAATTTACAACACAAACTAACATTACAAGCAAACTCATTACGGTTGATTCTGTATCACTAGATTCTTTTCTGACTTCTGACACTTATGATCACTAGTCCCATTCCTTGAATTAGGAGGAGTTTAAAGCATTCAGGCTGTGCTCTATGATGATCAATATCACTTACAAGACTGTTTTACCAATACTCCGTTAAATTTTGATTTTATATTATCTGCATTATGCAGAATCACCTAACGTGCAAGACCAACCAAATGTGAAAATCTGTTGGAAGAGGCTGTTGCTGCCTGTTGCAGATCTTCACATCTGTCAATACGTTTTACAGGCAGGTTTTGACATTTCCAATATGGCGGACACATATTGTAGTCATCAACAGCTGTTAATGTGGTCCCTATACTTATCTATGTTTGGTGCTTCCTTTGGCGTGATAAGAAGATTCATTAAATAGCCAAACTGTTAATTATACAATTGGCTGTGTAGTATGAATTGTGCACCAGGTCAAACTAAACATTTTGATACATCACAAGCTTTATCCCATTTTATATACTTCTTCAAACTAAAAGTATGCACTATTTTGGTGATTCAGTATTTACTATGCAACAACATGCTACAATTACTGTATAACTGTGCATGTAGCCACATTTAGCATCACTAAATGTGGCTGATCACATACCATACCATATTTTTACCAAGTCAAAAGAGAATGATTGCAAACTTCCTGTTTTATATACAGTATAATCCCAATAATGCACTTAAAAAATCCAGTCAAAAATCGTATACTTTTGGCATAAAATTTGACATACGTGCAACAGTTCATAAATGCACTAGACTTTGGGACATTTTCCAATCCCATTCTCACAAACTTGACAGTAGCTATGTTTCCATCCCTATTTTTTTTATAAGAATTTTGGGTTAACGCATAAAAAATGTGGGATGGAAAGGCAAGATGTGCATCCATTCTAAAAATGTGCATTAAAAAGTATGAGCTCAATAGAGGTTGATCATTTTTTATCCGCATAAACTACAATGGAAACACACTTACCAAATAAATTCCTCGGAAGAGGGTTGTCAGAGCTGGGAATGATCGGGTGACATCCTAGTTGACCGTGTTTTATAACAACAATAAACAATAAATTACTACTGTTTCACTACAGTTGATGCGCTGAGCAGCCATTTTGGATTCTGAAGTCGAGGTTGTTGCGGATCCCCAGAGTCTCCCAATCACAACTCTTGACTGGAGGGGGTTTCCCAGTTAAAAGTTCCTACTGGGAACTAGGCATTTCCCAGACAAATGGAACGCACCATTATTGGCAAATGTTTCATGTGATATTCAAATTTTGCGCATCATTTAAATTCACAACTTTGGATGTAAACATAGCTAGTATGGCTCCTATGCAAAATGGGATGCAGCCAAAGTTTATTATTGGCTCTGCCGGCTGTTGATTCCTGTTGCTTTTAAATCTCTGCACTATACAGCAAACCATCTGTGAACTGAGTTAAAATTGCATCATTGCTGTTTCTGTTTTCTGTTTCTGAGCATTTTCTGTGGTCGCAATAGGTCACAGGTAGTCTTACCGAGCCCACATGATGGTGGGAAAATCACACACTTCAAACGCACTGGAGATGGTTCATTCTGCAGGAGGATTTTGTTTGGAATCAGCTACAGATGGCAGAAGCAGACTCTCTGTGTGGTCGCCACTCAAACTGCGTCGTCCACTACCACATACTCCTCGCCCTCACGTCGAAACAAACTCTAGTTTCCTGTTGCTCTGTAATTAGAAAGTATGACAACAGCGGTGTGTCATGGCAGGTGGCTTTTCCGCTGGCAACTTAAACCCAGTGAGCCAGCGAGATAAAGAAGTGTGAAGGAGTTTAGAAATAGTGTTTTGACTGACACAAAAAAGGAGAAAAATTAAGCTAAAGCAGTGAAGAAATGCTTACACTGAAGGTGTGTTTGCACGGTCTTCACTGTCGTGTGACTCGGCAGTGCTAATGGGAAGAGTCAGGTGGAAAATGTAAGGAGCATCACTGTTAATTGACCTGACACAGGTTCTTCACCAAAGCTGTTGGGACGAGCAGGCATACGGCGCTGACACGGGGAGAGGTTTGGATGCCGTAAAATAGGGAGACAGAAAGCCCTGAAGGCAGCTTTTTAAAACAATATTACATTGTACTTAAGCTATGCAGGTGGCAGTATCAGAGGTTAGCATTAATTGACTCCAAACTTTTGAATGGTAGTATACAATTTTTAACCTTTGCTAATACAATATAAGCATTCAATACACTCAAGATGCTTAGCCCACCCCAGATTCATGTGATTGGTCCATTGTTGACAGTGCCTCGCTGTGTTGCATGACAAACGTCTATGCATGTGTACATGAACAACAGTTTAAAATGTGAATCCTGCATGAACAGCCGTCAGAGGGAACATTGATATTCATGATTGCCACAAGCATTTTCTTAGCCAACATTTTTTAGATGCTGTTTTATGCCAAAGTACAACAGTACAACAGACTGAACCGTCCTTCTATCCCTCACCGCCTCGTTTCCATTAGCGTCAAATCACATACGGCATCGACTTTAACTAAAAAACTTCTTCGACAACTGTTCTCACATATGAAGTGTTACTTTCAGCATAGCCACCATCTGGATACTGTGTGTGTCTGTTTATTCATGCAACACTCACCATTTATACCACATCCCTAATTAAAAAAAAGTTTATCAGCGTTCTATCTTCCTGAGTACAACAGATCCATTTGGATGTGGGAGAAAGCCGACTAATCTGGTTAAAAGCTATCTGGAAGTTGAAGTCGACCACCTTGTCTGCTTGGATAACATCAGCCCGGCCATCTAAATGCATTAGAAATGACTCCGGCATCTGGAATCCCTTCCTTCAAGCTCTGTTTAAGAATACATACGCCCAATCCAGTTATTATGAATAGATGAAACGTCCACATTGACACATGAGCACTGAGATAGATGCATGTTTCAATCCTCTCCCATGAGCACACATTTATACTACTCCGAAACGTTAACCCACATTTGACCTAATCCCACTCGAGTAATTTAATTTAGAAAGTCATTTCTGCTTTTAGATGTTAAAATTTGAGACGTCGAGTGCACAAAACCCCAAACACAGTATCAAATACAACCCGGAAAACAGGCAGTAAATATTTCAGTGACCTTTAAAGAGACGAGCAAGCAAAGGACATGACTCCCAGCTCCACTCGCAGCGGGGGAGGTTAGAAACAAGGCCAAATCGTCACCTTTTAGCTACGCGCACACACAATCAGTCATTCGCTGGCGCACCGGGCGTTTAATCAAGAAAGTGGAGCTGTTTCTTTGAACATTTTCAATCAGCTGCCTGCTGTTCACACACACACACACTCACTCACTAATTCTTCCGATTACTGTGACATTCTCACACTCTTTATACTTTTGAACAGCAGGTCACGTGACTCAGCTTTGCCCATATTCGCCCTGTAACATTTTGTCTGACTGCGGGGGGTATCAATCATTATCGCAACACGTCTTTCCCATGGAGGGCGCTGTAAATAGCGGCACCAAATGCCATTAATCATGGCTGTGCAAACAACTTTGTGTTGTGTCGGTTTCATTGAATACAAAGCGCTCGCTTTTGCGGCACATTAATCAATGAGCTCCGCTCATTATTGCAGTATAGATTTGTGCTACTGATACATAATGCATCACTCATTTGTGGCTCGCATGAAACCGGATATGGAATAATCCCTCTGCGGGATTGAGGGGAAGCATTCATCACATGCCACTGTTTATAACAAAAGGTGTGAGCCACTCTTTTGAAACGGTAGCCGTGATTTAAAAAAACGATAAAAAACTATCCCTCAAATCTGATTGGTTGATTGGAATGTTGTTCCAGAATCAATAGGGATGTTGATCCAGGAACATTTTCTACTTGCTGAAATCAGGTTAACCGTCTTTACATTGCGAATTAGCTCATTCTCACTTATTTGAAGAAGTACACTTTTGCAAACTTTTGAAAAGATTAGATACGTATTGTGGAATTAATAGCCTATAGGCCTACTTTAAAATAATCACACACTAAATGTAATGTTTTTGGATTCTTAATTGCATGTTATTTATAATTAAATGAAAAGGTAGCCTGTTATATTTACATTTTATATTAAAAGCAATTAGTTCAACTTTAGTGTGCTTTTTTAATAAAGTGCATGTATTTTCATAATTCTATTGTCTTTGAAATATGGTTAAACTATACTGCTGATGTGTACTGCAAGCATTTATGGTAAACTAAATATGATTTAATGTAAGTTCTATTAAAATGTGTATGACATGTATTAATTTGTAATGATGAAGTTGCAATTTTAGCACATTTTACATCATATTAACCTTAATGGTCACACTTTAGATTAAGGTACTATTAACTTTGACTTTTGCCTTAATAAACTCGTAATTCCTGCTTAATATATGTTATTAATATCAAGGGATGTAGAACATGGTCATGCAGAATAAGGCATTAATGTGTGCTTTAAGTACTAATTAGCAGCAATATCCTAGTAATATGCATGCTAACAAGCAAATAGTTCATAGTGAGAAATGGACCCTAAACTAAATACATTAGTTCAAATTATAATAAAGTAATGAAGCTTTAGTATATTAGTCAACACATCAACATAAGTGTATTTCTTTAACCCACCCGTTTTATGCCGGCTTGTTTTAAAAGGGCTCTGGTTCAATTGTGCATTTGTATCCGACACGTCGCGTGCCTCAGTATGGCATCTGGATAAGAGACCTAAGGCATCAGGCGTGTTGTTCCTCTATCAGTCATTCCATAACTACGGCTCCTTTAGATGACCGAGTGGAACAAAACAAGGCGGCCGCGATGCTAATGAGGGTTATTTTTACTCAGATTTTTAATTATCAAATGCCACACAGTATGCTTTTAATGATTTTGTTTTAATAGAACTGCAAATTAGTTGACTTGGCTACTTCCACCGCACATTTAAACCGTTCTGGGAATTGAAATAAAGTAGAGTCAATGGAGCAACATATTAGGCGTGGATGTTCATCAATAGGAAAGGCGGCCGAGGGCCACCCAGAGAGAGATGCTAAACAACGGAGCAAGAAGTGAGACTAGCTAATCATAAAGCAGGCACACGGCGAGAGCAGACCACATCTGACGTGGGAACGGAGAGCAGGAAGGAGGGGGAGGGGGGATTCTCTTAAAAAGAGCTGGGCTGAGATGCACCTTCATAGAGCTCCATACATATTTCACTGGGGGAGAGGAAGGCTTTACTGCTTATCTTGGAGAGAAATTCACCTGAGCCTATATTGCTGCTATCCAAGAGCCCTTGACAGATCATATTTGTTTGTGTCTGGGCCGTCTTATTTCACGCACATGCCACTGCAGCATTTGAGGAGAGGAGAGGAGAGGAGAGGAGAGGAGAGGAGAGGAGAGAAAAATGCAACCGTTAGCCAATAAATTTCAATAATATTCTTGGTGTTTAAATATTTTGAATCAGTTTTGAAATTCCCGTGATGTGATGTGACGTCACGTCACGTCATGTCATGTCAATGTCATTGATGGATGTATTTTTAATAAACAAAATAAAGGAATTGTCAATTTTGAATTAATAGTGATATTAAAATGTATTTAATTAGTTATAAATCTATTGCAAATTATCATCACCATTAATATAATTACCATTAATAATAATAACAACAACAACAACAGTTATTTATTTTCTACATATACCTTTTTATTAACTTTAACATTTCAAGTTAGTATTATAGACAAGATCCCAGATGCTAAACTGCTGTGAAAAAGTCAAAGCTTATAATCCCTAATGCATTAGCTAATGCAAAGGACTTGAATCTTTTTCAAATTGTATGATTTTGTTTTTTAATGAAATAAAAAAAATAGTATTGTCAATGAATCATCACCGGTATCCGCCTCAGATTGGCACCGGATGCTGCGGTACAGTATACAGTACAGTATATGTGACCCTTAATATCTCACAGTCTTGTTTTTGTTACTGTCAAATTAAATACAGTCTGACTAAGGTCTGTGCTACCGCTTCATAATTTATGTCCTCAAGCCATATTCTGTGTTAGACTTTCATATTGTTGCAAGCACTGTGGTGAAATTCAGCTTCATTTTTGGTATAAAAAACCTAATAGCTTCTCTAACAATTTTAAAGACTCACTTCAGGTGATTCACTTTTAGATGAGATGTTCACAGGTGGTGCTAAAGTAAGACTTATTCATCAGCACTGGGATGTTTTCATTTAGACGGCTGGTAAAATATTGCTACTACGGTGCAGCTCAATAGCAAAGGATGATTTTACAAGCTGCAAGATTGGGCTATAAAAGCAGCTGTATGTCACGTATCAGAGTGACCTTAAGGATGTTTGGTGGCAGATTGCCTATGCGCAGCATAATCCCGTTTCAAGCACTTCAACGGCAAGAACCAGCTTCATTTTCTGACATTTCCACCCACCTGCAATTTTCAATCCATCAGTCCATGTGCCCTCGCACAGATGAGAACAAAAAGCATGAAAGCTCGATCTAAAAAAAAAAAAAAACGCAAGGCCAAAAACATCAGTGCATCTAACCAAAAATATCCTTGTGCTAAGCAATGAAACTCTGAGCCATTGCAATATATCGCACTTTGCGTGTCGTCTGCTAAGAGCTTCACAGGTGGCCTGTAAAGTGAGACTTTTGTTTTATTACATAATCACCAGGCAACGAATGTGGACTGATGCTTTCAAGCTTCATAAAGGATTAGAAAAAACAAACAAAAAACACAACAA
Source organism: Tiaroga cobitis (assembly GCA_030578255.1). Lineage (NCBI taxonomy): Eukaryota > Metazoa > Chordata > Actinopteri > Cypriniformes > Leuciscidae > Tiaroga > Tiaroga cobitis. Next base: position 39,413,492 of record CM060594.1, read on the forward strand.
ATTATGATAGAAGTAGTCCACACGACTCACGCACTACGTATATTTCTTATAGTCTATACAGTAAGTCCTCTGATACCATACAGTAGGCTATATGATCGATTTGTTTTGAACGAATTTAAGTCGACATTTGACTGAAAATCTTGTCACATGCCAAAGCTCTCACAGGTGTGCTTATGTTCGGATTAGTCTGTGGTAATTCTTACATTCATTGAATGCTGCCATGCAATCATCTAAGACTATTTTCATGGTAAAATATGTTTTTAAAAAAGCGCATTAATCAGATTTAAAAGGAGATCATTTACATATAAAGATAAAAAAAGAAGGTTTTTTTTAGGCACAATTTTTCATCAAATAAGTGATTACTAAACAAATAAAGCTATTCATATAATAATAAAAAAATAAAAAAATAGGTTAACTTGTTTGTGGATGACATGCAGATATTCAGCCTCTCCTCTCAAAACTCGCTAACCTTCATTCAAGACAGCGATAATAGATCTTGCTAATGATAAGCGGCCCTTCAGGCCAGTGCGAGAGACACAAACAGACGAAGCCATTTAGAGGAGATTCGCGACAGTGCCATCTAAAGACCCCATTTCAGAGGAATCCGCTTTTACAAAGAGGAAAATAGGTGGAGAGGGACGAAAAAAAAAATCACCTATTGATACTGTGCAAATGCATTTTTCACCTCCCTCAGCTGGACTGTGACAGAAATGGATGATTTTTATTAAGAGCCCTGGCTTTCTATCTACAGTATCATATATCTCCTCTAACAGTGTAGGCCGGGAAGAGTGAGAGAAAGAGAGGGACACTTTTTGGGTAAGGCACGCTGCTGCTTTAGATTCCTGTCAGGTGACATATTCGGCGAAGCGTAGAGAGCAGCTTTTGTTTTTGCTGACGCTTTGTTTTGGGTTCTGCAGGGCTGAGCTGAAGACAAAAGTGCCATTTAGCCTCATCAGGTGTGCGGTGACATGTTTGCTCCTCTAATGGCATGGCTTTCAAGTTCCACAGAGTTTCTGTGTGCTTGATGCAACGGCATGCTAAAGCAGGCAAGATGGAAAGCAAGAGGATTCAATTAAGTGTGCGTTTACACAACAACGATGTGCTAAAAACAGAAAAGTTTTTCCTTTGGGTCTTTGAAAAGTTTCGCGTACAGATGACAACTTTGTCAAAATGATCCCAGTTCACGCGGATCCATTAAAAATGATTAAAAACACTGTATTGAGCATGCCAGGCCAGTAGATGGCGATGTCACTTTGTAAAGAAACACTACGGACATATAGACTGAACACGTAATATGCATGATGTTACGGTTTTCACAAAAACTCCTTTCCAGCCAAAGCCTAAACAAATTAAAAGTCCAAAATTGAACACTGTTTCTGGAGTCGCTATGAAATTAAATAAGCAATGTGCTTTTAAGGAGAAGTCAATGTAAATGTTCTGGTTGAGAATGTAAGTGTATGTGTAGCACTTTTCACAATACATATTGTCCCACGGCGGCTTTACAGAGAATAAAATGGTGCCTTAAAAACCGCAGTGAGCAAACTAAAGTCTGTGAAAAGGAAAACGAAGGTTGAAAAAGAAAAGAAAAAGCATTAAATTACCATAAATAGTTTCTAATACAGCCTGCCTCTGACTAGCAGGATGATATGCATCACGGCAAACAAAAGGCTTTTGACCCATGCAACACAGAATGCCAACTGCACCATTTTTATAACAAATCAATAATATATTACTTTGTCTGGGAAAATATCTCACTAGTTATCTTACTTGCCAACCAACCAACATTAGTGCAGTCAATGTGTCTCCAATGCACGACAGAAAAATGAACACTGACAAGAAAAAATGAAAGTTTGTGTCTACAGGCAACATCACAAAGGACGCACAACGTGAGGGTAATTTGAACAAATATCAGAAAAATATCATCAACTGAACAAACAGCTACTGCCCTGAAGCAACAATACAAAAGGTTGCGTCATTCTTTGGCTTTTTCAGATATATTGACATATCTTTCAGTGTTTGAAACACAGTTGTGCCAAACATTTTATAGATTATAAGTGGCTATGAAATGGTTTAATAACTGATTTAGTAAATTATACCCTTAAATTAAAAATACCCAAAGGGTAAAATAAAGGGTAAAAGTACCCTATTCAATAAAAAAAAATAAAAAAAAACGTTGCTGCCTTAAATTAAGTGCAAGCAACTTTGCACTCATTTTAACTTAAATCACATTAAACTCACTTAAAAATTAGTTAAAAAAGGTGAAATTTCCTTAACTTAGTTTGATGAGTTAAAGCGCTGTAAAAACATACGTTGTCATAACTTATTGACAATTTGTTTCAGTTTATAAATGGATTTCACTTATTGAAACGTGCTACTCTGTTATTATAATTCAAACACACGTGAGGGTCATTGATATGTTTACATGCATCAGGCACTGATTATGCTTAATATGTCATGTAAACGCTTCAATGCATGTCCGCTCATTCAATGTGCGGCTGTCTGGTTTGACATCATGCATAATATTATAATGCAAATGTCACTTTGAGTCAACAGCTTTTTATTGTACATGTAAAAGCAATCAGAATATGTCACATTTTGTTAAAAATCTTAGAATTGTCTTCAACGAAAGCTGCAAAAATGGCCCGGCAGCACTGTGTGATGGTTACACGCAGCTCACAGACCCTTTCTCACACAACAACCATTTACAATGATGCACATTGAGCTCCAACAGCCTTTGTGTTCTGTGAGTGGCTCGGTGTGTTTTATGGCAGAGCCGGCCGCAGGTACACACACCTCTGCTGCAGCACACAGCTGGACGCTGAACGCTTTCATCTCACTGAAAGCTGCTATAAATTGCATGCCTGGGTGAAGTCTAAACACTCAGGGAGATCTGTCTCTGTGAATCTCAAATCCTCTTTACCGACACACACACACATACACACACACTAAAAAAACACACAGGGAAACAAAGTTTGCTCTCAGGGAAAATAAGACATCCAGCTGGATGATCTCTCTCTCTCTCTGTCTTTTTTTCTCTTCTTTTTTCCTTTTTAATAAAAATTGTACTAAAAAACATTAGATATTTATAATTTTAGCCTCATAGCATAATTGCCTAAGTCATGTTTATTTGAAATATGTCTAAGGCAATAATGCTATGAGGCTAAAAACATTAGCCTAGTCGTTACAGCTACGCCTAAATAAATAAATAAATTAACATATAATAGGAAAGGTATTTAAATTGTAAAAATATATATAAAATAAAATTGTTTTACAAAACTATGCACAGCCTATATGTATGTGTATATATATATATATATATATATAACAGAAACATATCTAATTTTAGTCAAATCAATATATATAATTAGGGATGGATGGATGGATGGATGGATGATTTCAGGATGATTTCACATGTGGGACCAACATGAGGCAGGCAGACTAGGTTCCCCCCCCCCATACACATTTCAAAATCGAAGTTTTGTCCCCCCCCCACTATTTCCCAATGTAAGATTTTGTTTTGCATTGCCTGCCTATCTCTGCCGATTTCTGAGTCTCCAAATTAATCCATTCGGCAACTTTTAAATACATAATTCAATTTAAAAAAACGGCCGAACTCTTCAGCTGCTAATCTCGTTGTCAGTCGACCATGATCGCGCACCGCTCGCGCATGCGCATCTAGGTGACACGGATAAATGTACGCAGCAATATATAATGAGTGTTCCTGGGAGATCCTAGTTGCGCGGGATGTGGAAGCGTGCAAAAGTTCCAGAAATGTACATAAAGTGCCCTGGCCTTGAATGACAAGGTAAGAAAAATAACCAAGACTAGATTGGCCATGTAATTTTTCTCAGGAGATGTTTCGAGCATTTTACTTCAGACACCGGATTATCAGCAAACTGCCAAGAGAACTGCTAGCTGGCTACTCAAAATAAACTAGCAATCTATTCAGGCAGCATTTTTGTGTTTGATCTGTGTGAATTACAGAAATATAAGACTTGCTAGACCTACTTTTAGCTACCAAGGAACCTTTCCACATAGATTGATTTTATTTTTCAATCTATCCTTGGGGGGTAAGCTAGGTGGTTAATGGAAATTAAATCAACCATTTATTTGAGTTTTTAAATTTTTAGTTAATCAGTACATGACTGATTAACAGTAATGTAAATGCTAAATGTCCTAATACCTGTTGATGCTACAACAATGCAAAGTATATGCTCTTAACCTTGCAGTTTTTCAAATATCATGTAAGACTCATTTTCTCAATTTCTTTGCACAAAACTCTCCAGAAAGTGCCATTTAATGGTTTATTTTTCAAAAAAAAATTTCCCGGGGGAGCATACCCCCGGACCCCCCTAGGGAGAGCCCACATAATAAATCACAATTTAATCACTGCTTAGATACAAAGTAATACAGTCTGTTCCCATAAGTCTTTAGAAATTAGCATTTAAGTGCCTTATATATAAAAAAAATATATACCAAATTCGGGACCCCCCCCCCCCCCCCAAATTCGGGCTCCTACGCCCCCCTGGTGTTAATCAATATCAGTCCCTCAATGTTAATCAATGTTTGCTTGTAGCTCAGCCTTAGAAAGAGGAAAACTAGCATGGATGTCTCAGTCCGAAGTCTCCAAGCCAACCGGCGGCATCACCATTTCGTTCCAGTCTGTAACACCTGACCACGACCCCTAGACATACAGCAATGACAAACAAACAGCTGATTCCAAACAGGCAATCACAAACAGATCAGCTGACGCAGCCCCTGACTGAGCCTCCTTCACAGACCTCGGGCACCGTTTGCCCTGCACCCGTGCCCTTCACAAACCCTGCGCCGCTGCATTCCCTCGCCGCTCGGCCACACAGCCACCGGCTCTGACGGATGAGTATTTCACTGCCTGTCAGTGCCAATATGTGCCAGATAACCCACCCTTTTCTTCTGCAAATGTCAGGAACATGCACTAATTTCTAATGCATTGCTGTCATTTCTCAAAAATCAGGGAAAACAGGATTTTTCATGCCTTTTCCACATTAAAGAGTTCAGTATACTATTTAGACAACCTAAAGTAGTGGCTAAAGGGAATATTTTATTCATAGCACCGTAAACTTTTTTTTTTTTTTTTCACACTTTAGATTAGGGTCCAATTCTCACTGTTAACTATTAACTACAACGTTTGCCTCAAACTTATAATTACTGCTCACTAATTGGAAGGATTAATGGATATAGAACATGGTCATGCAGAATAAGGCATTAATATGTGCTTTATAAGTACTAATAAACAGCCAATATCCTAATGTGCATATAGCTCATAGTGAGAATTGGACCCTACACTAAAGTGTTACCAATTTTTTTTCATTTCAAAGCTTTTACACAATTATTTTCCTGGTAAATTTGTAATAAAACCACTAGTTAAACACCTTGTCATACTTTAAAATGGAGATTTTATTATTATATGCCCGGATTTCACATTGTGCAAGTGGAAAGTCTTTTAGTGTCAGGTAGAAAATGCGCATGAAAAACTAAATGTAAATTAAATTGATGTAAAACGGTTGTGGTGCTTTCGCTAACACATGCACCTTAGAAGACAGAAAATTAGGTTACACTTTGTTTCAATGGTCCACTTATGAATTTCTTAAGTAACTATAAGTAACTTTGCAACTACATGTCAACGAACTTTCATTAGAGTATTATTAGACTGTTAGGTTTAAGGGTTCAGGTTAGTAGAATAAGTTGTTAGCAGATAGTCTACTAATACTCTAATATGCAAAGTTACTTATAATTAGTAGAGTGTCTAAATGGGACCATTGAAACAAAATTGTTACCGAAAATTACTATATTAAAAGTATAATGGCAACAAAGTACAACATGACTCACAATGTTCACTTGCAACATAGTCAGTCTGTGAGAATGTAAGAATGCTAATTATGGTTTACAGCTTGCACTATGATCCATTCGCAAAAAAAAAAATGAAAGAATGATGTGGTTTCAGACATTGTGGCCGTTCATCATGCGTGTCGCTCAAGCAAATGAAAACATCTTCTCCAGGGATTACATTATCCTGGCACTCGCTCACTACAGATGATGATTTCTGTCAAACTTAATTGTCTTAAACACACGTGCTTTGAGATTTCTAACCAAATGAAGCTCCCTCAGCTAATCTAATGTTATGTGCAGAAAAACTTTCTTTTTTAACTTGCAATATCACATTAGTACTTTGAAGAAGGCCTGTTTTAAGCGGGTTTTTGACTGGCCTCTCATACAGTTGTGCTAATGAGGTGTAAATGTGTGTTTAGTTGTGCCAAGGTCAGACAAGCAGCCACCAGACCAGGAGACGGCAGCCACAGGCAAGCTAATGGAAGCCTAGAAAGGTTTCCGAGGCTTCTGCGCAGAGAGAAACCCTTTGTCTTGTTATCGGCAGTGGGGTTGAGGGTCTGGAGCTCACAGGGGCATTTTGTCTCATTAAACGAGAGCAGGTTTATATACAGTGCATTAGCGCCCGCCCCCTTTTTCAGCGCCGCTGGCTCCGGAACTATTTTTTCCATTCATTACAAACTTTGATTTGAATCATTAAACGGTTTTGAAAACCGACAAAAAGACAAAAGTACAGGACTATGTACTGAAAGGCTTTAGTAAGGGAAATAACTACAATCCCATGAAGCATTGCGAACAGCATAATCGATAAAAAGGATAGAGAAATATAAAACTGCTCATTTACAAATGATGGTTTTATATACAAATATCTACAAACATTTAAGTATTTTGAGAGCACAGAGAGATTGACTCGATTACGCCATTCACGGTGCTTCATGGGAGTGGGCGGAGCTAAACTGTACAGCATCATGGGTAATGTAGTTTTTCACCAGGAATTCTGCAGTTAAAGTGGGTCCATCCCAAGGAAATACTATGGATTAACAACCTTTTTGCTCACAATAGGTCTGTTATCGTTTAAAAGCAATTTCCCTATGGAGAAAATGAATGGAGTTTTTACTTCCAGAACCCGACTTTATCAACGTCAATGAGATTCCAATGGTCGGCAGAATAGGAATAGGAAAAAATATTGTTTGATTTGCCTTGTCTGGATGAAAGGAAGGCCATATTGCTCCTTATGCTCTGACAAGCTGTCAAATACAGGGAGATTAACTGATACTGAACACTGTTTGCTAAATATTTTTTTAAATAAAAATGAAAAATGTATTAAAAAAACTATTATAAATTACAATGACATTAACTAACAATAACAAAAAAGTCCATACTTCGCATCACATAGATCGCAAATGCTTCTCAGTCAGTTTTGATTTTATCCTCCCTTACACACATGCTTGCGTCCTCAAATTAAATTTGATATGATGAATATTAAACAGACACATGCCACAAGGGACAGACAGACAAACATTGGCACGAGTAGAGGGTTATCCACATCATGGAATGTGATTTGATAACAGAACATTTGAGCTAAGTTGTGTTCATGTTGGAAATCACATTTACATATATTTTGTTGGCAAGCAGCTTTCCACCAAAGTGACCCAAGAAATATAAATATTACAATAATTGTGTAAAGTTGAAGGAATACTGTCAAAAAATGTGGAGGCGCAGACAGAGACATGGCACTTGGGGTTTAGAAATGAGAAGTGATGGCCGCAGCTGTCAATCAAAGGGGCGGATGGTACAATACCGCATGAAATTAAAGGCCAGTACAGTCATCTTTGTCTGTAGCCAAAGTTTCAACCTCCTTCCAAAGACTCTGCTTATTTCCCTGTCCACCACTGACAGCAAATCGTTACTAAAAGCATATAATGGCAAACTTTGCCTCTCTTAAATGCCAGTACAGTGCCATGTGCATTAATAATAGGGATGAGCTTCAAAGGTGCTGCCACACTGCTCTTGGTCGACAACTAATAAATATTGAAAAGGTTGCATGAGCTACAGAATGCTTAATTGTGGTCGTGTGAGAGAGAAAGCAGTGCGGTTCCAGAGCATGAGAGAACGGGACAATTCAGACAGTCCAAAACAAACTGCATTGATGATCTTTTGTCATTTACAGCTTATTTGATCATTTGACATCTACCCCTCCTCGTTGAACGTGATTTCACCAAGTACCACGTTCCTGGATCAACATCTTTGGCAACATCTTTCCAATCAACCAATCAGATTTGAGGGACAAGTTTACAGTTTATGTCAAGTTTGGGCTTAGAACCAGGGTGAAGTACTTAAACATCAGTGTCATTCACCTTTCATTACCCTCTGATTTTAGGGAAAAGTTATGGGTGGGGTTAGGTTTAGGGGTAGGGATTGGGTAAGGACTACATTTTGGGACAGGAATGTTGATCCAGGACCATGTCTTACTTGGCAAAATCACGGTGACCACCCATCCTCATTGTCCTAATTTTCCTCTGAAACATGTAGGAGTTATTTCAAAGTTGCTATTTTCCATAGAACAAAAATGAAAGGAAATGAAATGAGGAAATAAATGAATGAATGAATGAACGAACGAACGAACGAACGAATGAATGAATGAATGAATGAATGAATGAATGAAAGGGAATTAAAATAAAATGATGAAATGCAATGAAATAATGAAATGAAATAATCAAATCTAATAAACATGATATTAATGTTAAAAAGCAATTTTATAATATCTACAAAAAATATATATTTTTTAAAAAGGTTGTTGTTTCCCACTGTTGAAATGAGATTATCATTGGCTGTGAATTCATTCAATATTTTTAATATATATTGTTACGAATTTTAGGCATTGCATTGATCATGCATATTTTTTTGTATGGAAAATGGCAGCTTTGAAATGACTTCATCTTTCTTATATGTATATATTTTGATATAAAGCTTTCCTGTAGCTCAACCAGTAGAGCTTTGGGCGCTTGCAACGCCAATGTCATGGGTTCAATTCCCAGGGAAAGCAAGAACTGACAGCAATGTAAATGTGTACCTTGGAATGCAATGTAAGTCGCTTTGCATAAAAGCATCTGCCAAATGTAAAAATGTTGTTTTTTTTGTAAAAAAAATGATATATAAAGTAAACCCCTTGGTGCAAATACAGCAACACTGTTATTATTTCTGGATCCTAAAAAAACGACTGCACATATTCAGCAGTTTGGCTCATAAATCAAATTCACCTGCTATATTCTGATGAGCTTCTAATAAGTCCACAAGGGGCCGAGTCACTTCCTTAAATTAATCTTTTAATGGACTTTCCACCTTCTAAATTGGCCAGCTTCCTGTTGGCAAGCCCGCAACGATTGCAGGGGTCATTTTTCCAAGTCCTCCAGACAGATAAAATCAGCTGCAGAAGAAATGAGACAGCTCTTCCTGTTGCTCGTTTCCACGCGCACACACACACACACACACACGTTTGATAAATTAGGCTGCTTTTCCAGGAAAGAAAAATGGAAGTCTTAATTTACAACCACCCGCTGTATCAGCGCTATGGAGAAATGCAACTCGCCACACACACAAGTCCCCCAAGGAGCTCTGCTGATTGGCATGCCGAATGAATTCAGTGACCTACAATAATGTGAAATTCATTTGCACAGGCAGAGCAGTTCCACATACTTCAGCTTTTCTCTCCCAGATCAAGATCTATTGAACCACTGGTCCATCTAATATACAAATCGCATTTGACACACGGGCCACTGTGCCGAACAGCACCGATGATATAACAATCCAAACTGACATGAAAGAGAATATTCTCTCCCGTTTTCACAACCACCAAAAGTTATCCCACTGGATTGTTTTTATACAGTATATATGTAGATTCAGTATAATAATACTGGATCCTTTCAAATTCCACAATTAGATATATTGCTTAAAATAAAAAAAGCAATGCAAAGCTAAAACACTAAACAGATTTATGATGATGGGAACAATGTAACCACTTTGTGTAGATAAACATTATAAACGACTTGCTACAAGTTTGTTTTGTTCAGGACCAGGTGCTCATCCGCTCATCTATTGATTTCCAGCACAGATGGGGTCAGCGGCGGAGCTCTTGAGCTAATGTACAAGCAGAGATGAAGGGAATTGCTCACCCTCAAATTGACCATGTAAACAGTGTGCAGGGCTCTCAGGAGTGGCCTTGACTTGACTTGTTGTTGTGCTTTCCTCTACTCCATCTTAACTTTCTCTCAATCCCGACAGTGCACTTAAAGACAACATTTCCAAGGCCGCATCCACTCTCTTTTTTTTAAAACCCATTCGCCATCAAACTGAAACTTTGTGCGATTGGATATCCTACATATTTTGCTCTTCTATATATGTTCTACATATGTTTTCACTTCCCTCAATAAAAAAGTTTGCCATCTGTTTTCACTTTTCATCAAGGTGATTGTATTTTTTAAGCGAGCACACATGAATGCCAACAATGATTTGTTATTCAGAATTACATTAAAATTACTTGATTCAAAAAAGACACATTTCTAGCAAGTTGCTAAATAAGGACTACAACTACCATAAGCTTGTAAGTTCCAGGAACTACAAGGACGAGATGGGCTATCCGAAATCGAATAAGTAATTACTTCCCGACTGCTAAAGAAGTACTTTCTATATAATATGAATGTGTGTAGTATGAATCTAATCTGGGCGCACGTCATTCGCCTCTCCCGTGGCCTCATGGGATGGTAAAGTGTCCATCGTATGCGCTCTTCAGAATTAGACAAGGTCAAAAGACAAAAACGTAACTGTTTTTCACCTATAGTAGGGAAGTATGCGATTTCGGATGCGGCCATGTTCTTAATGTTGGGAGATACGAGGGTCTGTGGCTCTACCATTAGAAAAAGCGTAACGTCTCACGTGTGTCTTGTTGCCATTGAATTTTGTTCTGAGCCGTGCGACAGTCAATCAATGGCTGAATCCGAAATCGCCCCCTAAACCCTCAATCACTATTCCCTGCGTTAGTCCACTAATACAGTTCACTTGAAGGACTGAGTGAAAAGAAGTGAGTGAATTCAGACAGCCGTTGAGTGTATTATGCTAAAAAAAAAATGTTTGTTGTTTTTGTGTTTATTTATTTGTATGGATATTTCATACGTATTGCTGTCTTTATTTATTTATTTTATTATTATTTTATTAATTGTTCGAAATAAAGATTTCATTCATTCATTCATTCATAGCCGTTGAGTGTAGGCTGCATTGGCCGTACTTTCATTGTTGCGGTGCAATGTGGGATAGAATGAGTGCACTCGATAACGTCCACTATGGTTTCGGACACCACAAACAAATTGCTGTGCCCTCAAATAATGCCCTTTTGAGGATATAGGGGGCGGTTTTGGATTCAGCCACTGTTTGCGGATACCATAGAAATTAATGAGAAGTGAACTGAATCATACCTATCGCGCAAGACCCTCCTGATGACAAAACAACAGTAACCCAGCAAACACAGAATGTTCCCCTAACGTTCCCGAATGGTCCCATGAGGTTATTTTTTTGGGAACCAAACAAGAACGTTATAGGAACGTTCCATGTAGGTTATTTTTAGGTTCCATTTTTATACCATAAGGAGAACGTTCTGGGAACGTTCTGGGACCTACATTTGTTTGCTGGGAACAGAATCACACACCTTTTGTGCACTAACTGTGATAAGAGGTGAATCTTGGAACGGCCTCTCCATGGAAAGGAACAGATGCGGCCGCTATGAGGAATGTGTAACAGGCCCCTGTGTGGGGTAAATTCTCACTCCACTCGCCCTCTCGTTCACCGCAGTCTTTCATCAAGCCCCTGTGCACTTGGAAGCAAATCGGCGGTGTGAGTGCATCATTCAGCTTGCACAGTTCAAGCATTGGGGGAGGTCAGCGAAAACATTGGGATTTGTGCAGTGAAAGGTGTATCTACGGGTCGGCAGGGCATTTTGACACCACCGCAGGGAGATTATCATCTCTACCAGAACCCGAGCAGACGGTGAAATGACTCAGCCATTGCCAGATCTGACCTTCTGGGAAGGTTTTCACATTCACAACCCGTTCCATCCCGCACTCTCTCAGCGCATCTGCTCCCCTCCGCGTGCAGCGTTCACAGGCGTCCCGATGCGAGCGAGAAAATTACGGCTATGTCATTTCTCCCACGCTGTGTTTCTCGCTACCCCCATGTCTCATTAATAAGTGATGTAACAGTCTCTAAAAACACCAGCTTGCATGACAACATCCTGCATTCCCACATTTTTCGAGGTTGTAAATAAAGCAAAGAATATTGGAGCATGTTTCACTAAAAAATACTATTTTAGTTTTTCTAATTTCACGTTTCACATGTTACTTGCAGTTTCTTTGCAATGATATGTGAAATTTGGTGCAACTTAAAAAAAGTAAATACACCATTTTTTTCATGCTTTTATATAATACTTAAATGATAATTATGTGATTTTTGAAACAGTCAAAAAGAACAGCATGGATATTGTTCAATGGAAGAAAAAAAAATGTGTGTTACACTTAATTTTGATAGTCCACTTTGGGCATTATACTAGCTATAAGTAACTAGCTACACGTCAACTAACTCACATTAGAGTATTAGACAGGTGTAAAGGTTCGGGTTAGTAGAATAAGTTGACTTGTAGTTGCAACGTTACTTATATTCAGTAGAATGTCTGTTGAGGAGCATCAAAATAAAGAGTTAGCAGATATTAAGCAGAACATCTACTAATACTCTAATGACTGCTAGTTGACATGTAATTGCAAAGAAACTTATAGTTAATAGAATGTCTAAAGTGGACCATCGAAATAAAGTATTACCTGGATTTGGACATGAATGTGTAAATGATGACAAAGTTTTTATTTTTGGGCAAACTATTGCTTTAAAAGTCTCCAAGAACAGTTATTTTACTTCCGTAATGTACACATTTCCAAGTGAAACTATTAATTGCCGAAAACCTAAGCTTATCTGAACTTATCAAAAACTAACACTATTCCCTTTTTGCTGCCTTGCAAGCACTAGCGTTTCATTCTAGAAATGCAAATCTATTTTTTTGACTGTCATTTTAATGTCCGTTTTTAGCATCATAGTCGAAACGTACCATTTAATAGCACTGCAAGCACAAATAGCGCCATAAAAGCAGCTGCTAATAATGAAACGCTTGTGTCGAAAAGGTGCTTGGTTGTATGTGAGTTATGCGTTATAGCGTTGCCTGTCAGCCAGCCATAACAGCAGCGCTCAGGGTGGAATTTAATTAGCCAGAAACGACGGCAAGACGGAGAGACACTGAAGCCTCACGGTAGCAACAGATTTTGATCTTCTGCATCTGAAACCATAAAGCATCTTGGAGCTCTGACAGAAATGTCAAAACCTGGCACGATACGATATGCAAATAGTGTGTGCATATGTCTCACCTATCTCATAACATTTCTGTCTTATCGATTGTTTTTCATCATTTACATGAAATATGTTTGGCGATGGCCTAAACAGACGATTTTTTTCCCTACTGTCATGCCAACAGAAAAATTCTCCTCACTGTCAGTTATTAAGCCTTTTTGTTGACGCTCCTCAAAGACATTCCCTCAGTGGAACTTAGCATAATTAGATGATCATGAATTCCCAGATCCAATCAGCACAAGTGTTTCCTGTTTCTTCGGCAATAATAACACGAGAGCTCACTAACAAGCTAAGCGCTAACAGCCTGCTTGCTTCACTTTTATTACAGATTAAAGTTGGAATCGCTCAGGCTAAATCGCTGCATTGGTAGAGTGTGGCTGTAACTGTGGCACAATCATGGCCCGAATGATTATTTGTTTGTCAGCAAATTGGTCTCAATCACAGCATTGCTCCATGCTAAAGGTTGAGTACACGTGCAACAGTGATTTTCAAACGCGTTTTTATTCAGTGACCTTAATCATCCCCATTTTACAGAGTCGATTAAGTCATTTCACCCTTGAAAAGCGAATAGATAGTGCCGGTGCTGATAGGTGCTGGGAAACCAGCTGGTTAATGGTGCATTAACTCGCTTCACCCCCATAATTCTAAAGGCACAGGCAATTTATCTCTTTAAAAAAAACATCTCTATATGACTTGTTCTGAATTCCCCTTCAGGGATCAGTTTTCTATATACTTAAAATGTTGAAATTACATCCCTAATATATACATTTAATATGTACTGTATATGTATTAAGTATTTATTAAGTATATATTAAGTGACACGTCTCCTGTCCCTATGTTGAGAGAAATCTTGAGTAAGTGCAGAAGAGGGTTTGTGCTGGCGCAAGCTGTTAGTAAATCTGGCCCTTAGTTTTCCCCAAAATGAATAAAAACAGTGACATTCAAACTCGAAATATAACTCTGCAATGATTAAATATGTTAAATTACACAAATATACTTTATGTATTTAATCTCACTTTATTAACCAATTTCTGTTGACCTTCGATAATCCATTTCAACCATGATACGCAAAAATTAACATCACATTTGTGTTTCTTTCTCTCTTTTTTATTGCTGAAGTAAGTGTTGAACTTTCTTCTCCAGCGTCCATTTTGCCAAAATAGAACTTATCTATCACGTTACTTTCCATAAAAAGACAATTAGTTTGTTATTTAGGGAGTAATGTAATATTGCAATGCATAAAATGGCAAATATTAATATATGTGACAGCAATTATTCAGCATATCATTACATTTGAAATGTATTTATTTAATTGTAAAATTAAATTTTGTTTCGTTTACATTTTTTTAAATTAATGATACATTATATATGGGGTTGCAATTCTCTTTGATATCCTTTGCATTCCAAGACAGGCAGGAAGAAGCAACTTCCACACCAAGATACCTCAACCTCAACTGCATCCGTGCAACTCCCACTGAGAGACCATTAAACATGCTTCCACACACAAACACATGATATATAAAGTGCATTCATACACACACAACCTGCCGGGCAGAGTCTCAGTGCTTACACACAGTAAAAGACAAGCACACACAAGAATGAGCCACTGGTAGGTCAAAAAGATATGGCAGCAGCCACAACATCATTTCTAACATGTGCGTGCTTCGACTACAAACACTGGCGTTTTCCCTTCTACTGTAACTGTAATGATTGCTAATCCATTTAAGCTTTTTATCTTTGCAGCTCTGGTTGGAGGATATATGGAAAGACACTAAAGCCCTATGAGAAGTGTGTTTAATTCAGAAAACTGTGGTGGTCAACCACTCATCCCTTGCGAAATACACAGATACTCTGTGTTAAAAAGACACCATGATATCAAGAAAGCCTTACATCTCTTGTGGGGTTTTTAATTATGTGAAAGAAGTTTTAACTTACCTGCTAAGGTGTGACACGTTTTTTTTTTTCAATGCAAAACGCTAAAAAACCAAATGCAAACGCAATACAAAAAGCCAAACAGAATGTATTTGATGTTTAATATACTAAACTACTGGCTGCTGTAGTTGCCAGCATCATACTGTAAAAATACGGTGTGTTACTGTTTTTGAAATTAAC